>OY992512.1:15464496-15498848 GCA_963921215.1 Scoparia ambigualis | reverse complement strand
TAAATAATCAAACTATCAAAGCAAAGTACTTGTATTTGAAAGGTATTGCGATAGGTGTTGAAGTTAGACAATTAGCCCCCTGATTAGTCTCACTTGGCCAATGTCAAAACACCGCTGGGCACAAAGCATACCTATTATAGTCACAATGTGCAAATCTTAGTGTTTATAGTTGTAGGTATGTTTGTATAATTTGTATGTCGACCCTGTGGACATGGGACAAAACTAACGTTTCCGTAACGATTGGTTTCTACGTCACAGTCGGATTGTATAATCCGCCGCATTACATTACGGCTAGCCGTTTTCAAAAACAGGGCCGTTTTGTAATACGGCGGTTCAACGATTAGCCGGATTGAATGCGGCTGAGTGAGAATCCGCCGGAATGTATTCGGCGCCATACGTTCTTCAACACGGCTAACCGTAATGTAATACAGCGACTCATTAGCCGCCGCATTGACAGTTTTTAGTTCTAATTTTTAACACTCGTGGCGCTGCCTGACATAACAACAACAATATCCTCGGATACAGAAAGCGTGTTGGTAAATTGCGAAGTTAATAGTGAAATAAACAAAGAAGACGTGATAAATATGTCTATAAACTGGTAAACAGTAACTTTAAGAACAATTTTCATGTACAATTTTATTAAAGGATTTTTATACTTCTTAATGTGGAATAGTGAAGAAACCATAAAGTGGCTATAGATTCTGGTGTTCAGCAGAATCCAACACAATATTATTGGTGTAAAAATGTGATCTTATGAATGTGGTGGGCTAGACAAAATGCTGTATGTTATCAAAAATAAACTTTATATTCAAAAGTGGGCAATTGAAATATTTGTCGCCTTATGCCCAATCTGCGAATTATTTCAAAAATTTTAACTGTAGGGGCCAAGTTGATCTCATAGATTTACAATCAGCAGCAGATGAAGGTTACAAATGGTTGTTAAACTACCACAAAACTCCGCCAACTGCGTCCGTTGCGGTGGTCAGCCTACATCCCCTATCCTTACTTCACTAAGTTTATTTGTACTGGCACCTCGAGACCAACCGTTAGGTTATGCAAGAAGTGCCAGACGTCCCTGCGCCAGTAGAACACTCGCGCAGGAGACCACCAACGTTAGGTCTTGACGCCAAATTAGTGCCCGCCGCAGCGCGCTCTTCATTCGGTACTCATAAGACTAGTGTCTCAGGAGAGTATCCCCGTGAACACGTGTAGTTCACTGCCTATTGTCCAGATAGGTAACCGGAGCTGTCGAGCTCGCTCACTTCTCGTTGCACGAAGGGCACAACTCGCAGTTGCCACTGCTGCTGCTGGTCAGCCTACAATCTAACTAGTAGTACGATGCGGCTAAACGAAGGCCGCCTTAAGGAAGATCGTATCGCAATGACAATCCGGCTAGTCGTTGAACCGCCGTATTTCAAAACGGCCTTGTTTTTGAAAACGGCTAGCCGTAATGTAATGCGGCGGATTATACAATTCGACTGCGACATCTATATGCCCTCGTTTGTGTATTGATTTACGAGACACATGTTATTAATCATGTCTTAATTTACTCTATAATTTATGTTAATATGTAAAAGTTAATCATTTCATTTTTTTCCCTTGTTCCAAAGAGTTGATACACTGACCAAAAACACAATTAATTATAAAATTAACCAATTAACCCTTTTGTTTTCAGGACCACCGGCCAAACCTTTCGTGCTACAATGAGGGAACAAACTTGCGTATGATAATATGTGAAGCCAACGGGATGAAGGATGTTGCTCAGAGAAGTTAATTCGTCCACACGACAAATACAGTAGACGGTAGACGAGTCACGGAAGAAAATACCCTCCAATATTATACTCTGTAAGGTTACACGTGGACAAGATAATAGTGTCATTAAAATTATTACCGGATGCAAGGAGATATTTTGATTATAAAAGTTTACTGCTGTAACAAGCGAAAAGGTTGTATTTATCATCTTTCTACTTTACTCAATACGTTTTTTCTCATATATTATTAATGTAAAGTGTCCAGTTTTACAGTTTTTTTTAATAGTTTCCCTTTGGCCACACTTTGATTGGCCATATTAATTTAGTTCTGCCTTGTTATCGAGGGTCGTTTAGGATAAGATCTAGTTTATTAGTGTCGGGGACAAACAATGAATTAACGTTTAAAAGTTTAATAAATGAGCAGCCGGATGCGCTGCTAGTGAGATACCAATGTAAATAACGATTTAATAATTTTATAGTTTAAACGCGAGAGTAGAAAATATGTGATCGCACTGTGTGTTTGACTTTGAAGTTATCAATAATAAGAGCGTGAGTTTTATTACTTGTAATAAATTATTGTTAATAGATCAATTATTATTACACAATCCTATTTGTTTTATTTCAATTAGGGCCGATTTTTTTGTCGATGTAAAATATTCAAGTACTTATAAATAGATATCTTAAGTATATGGATTTGGTAAAGTATTACACAATCAAATTAAAATGTTACCTGTGCAGTGCAAGAAAAGTCCAGAATAACAACACATTTTCTAATTGGCAGTTGAATACATTAAAAAAATAGTTTTCCGATGAAGTATCAAAAACAAAATCAGATAAAATGATCGGATATGACATAATTATTATTTTTGCTGATGTCTAATTTAGATTTTATCTGAGGATTTAATCAATCGGTCGTTTGACATTTTCATGATTGTATTTTATCAACTTAAAAACGCAATCAAATCCCAAATTATTTATCATTTTATTTATTATACAACAATAATATACAGATAACATAGATATTTACATGTGTTACAGCTATTATGCATTCGGCTGGAAGTTGCTACAGTGTTTTAGAAGCGCAGTCTATGGCAGAATGAATTTTGACATTAACATATTGCTAGACTAGTTACATACATTACTAATTCATAGTGATAGAAAGAGACAAATACAGGTTTAACGAGTGGCACAACACCTACATTAACTTACAATTATTTTTGTAAATAAAAAAAGCCAGTCAAATAATGTTGGTTTCACACATCCATCGGCATTACAAAACATCCTTGAGTCGTATTCGTCCAAAAAGTGATGATATAATTTGTCGACTACTATTTAAAGGCACTCTAATGGTCCCTAGTTTGTAACAAGTATACGACAAATAGCATTTCTTACGCCAGCAACCTACCCAAAACTATCAAATTTCTCTAACCGAGATTCATCCTTATGCCAAAATGATAAAGTTCAAAATGTATTAAAGAAATTTGACATTTTGTTTTAAGTTGACCTGCAGCTGCTGGCATATGTACAATACTTTTTGTGGCCTACAAAAGGCTGGCAAATTAATACGTGACAGCCCTATGGTCTGCGGGACGGGGACGCGTGGTTGCGGGGCGGGGAAGAAGAGCGAGGGCGGGGGGCCGCGTAGTAGGAACGTCACTTGTTTGCAGATGTCACCACCCCTAGAGGAAGAAAAAAGTAAGGCCTCCAGAGTTTCTTGCCAGCTTCTTCTCAATCTAAGGCTCTCCCAAAATCCGAACTGGCGGTAGATTAGTTAGGTAGGTAATTAAGTTAGTTGATAAGATTTAACTACTGTTATTTAACTTTTTTTATACACATTTTTGACATTAATAAATACCTGTCAAAGTTTATATTGCATAAAGCATTTGACTTTGACTTCCCCCGTCGTCTGCTGACTGTAGCCAGGTGTCCTATGGACAGTCACGTACGAATTTGCCAGCCTGTTCAGTGGTCTACGCCTTAACGAGCCCTATAATTTTCCCGACATCGGCGAAAGCGTTGACTGCTCGCTCGACGTCTTCAGGCGTGTGAGCCGCGCTCAACTGGACACGCACTCTAGCTCCACCTTTCGGCACCACCGGGTAACTGAACGCCACCACGTAGATTCCACGTTCTGGAGAAACATAAATCGTTAAAGGAAAAACCAGCGACTGGCAAGAGATCGCGCAAAACAGGAAGCAGTGGCGTCACTTTGTGTCGGAGGCCAAGACTCATTTCGGGTCGCTGAGCCATCGGAGTAAGCAAGTAAGTAAAGTAAAAAGAGTTTAACTGCCTGGTGGTAGAATTCTGCGCAGAATCCGACTGTATGTTATTATAATATATATCAAGCGCCCTTTCAGTGCTATACCAACAACTAAAAAAACGGCGTATTTCCTCAGTCAGCATGTTCGTAGCAAGCTCCACTGCTAGGGGCACCTCCTCGCCCATGACAGGGTCGATGGTGTGTGATCCTCCCCGGCCTAGGTAAGTGCGCCTCACTGATAAATAAGATAGCTAGTTTCTCAGCGGTTGAGAATTCTGGGTGTAGTGCCGTCGCTTAACAATGACCAACCAACCAAACAAACGCTTTACCGGTGCTATGCAAACACGAAGATAATATTAGCGTATTATTTTCCTCATTCAGCATATTATCCGCCCTGCTGATAGTAAGATAGGCAGTTCACTCACTCTGCATGTTCGTAGTCAGTTCTACAGCTTGGGAGGCCTCCCCCACCATGACGGGGCGAATGGGGGTGGTCTCCAGTCACGGTGAGCCCGGCGCGCTGATAATTAAGATAGCCAGTTTTTAAGGTGCTGATAGTATTCTGGGTGAAGTGCCGTCGCTTACCAATCAGAAGAGGCCATCAACCAACCAAGTGCTTTTCCGGTGCTAAGCAAAAAACGAAAAAAAAATGACATATTTCCTCACTTAGCATATTCGTAGCCAGCTCCACAGCCAGGGGGGCCTCCCCCACCATGACAGGGCAGATGGGGTGGTAACCCCAGCCAGGTTTACCCACCCCGCTGATAGATAAAGCCAGTTCTCACCTACTCAGCATGTTGGTAGCCAGCTCCAAAGCTGGGCAAAGGGGGGTGCCTCCTCGATAGATTAAGCCAATCCTCACTCACTCAGCATATTGGTAGCCAGTTCTACAGCTAGGGGGGCCTCCCCTATCATGACGGGGCAGATGGGGTGGTCGTCTCCTGCCACGGTGAGGCCCGCGCGCTGCAGCCCCGCGCGGAACTGACGTGTGTTGTCGCGCAGCCGCTGCCGGAGGTCGCCGCTGCTCTCCACCAGGTCAAGAGACTGGAATTGTATGACGTCTTCTCAATACATATTGTTCAATATGTCTTGATGATTATTTATACTATGGCATAAAACCTCCTTGCCAAAGCTGAGAAAGCTGGTCGAGGTAAGTGTTTTTGGAATTTTATGGGTAGTTGTTAAGGCAGATAACGATACCGAAGGCATCGTATAATTTAATAGTTTGATTCCAACACCTAAGTTCCTACAGTCCACTCTTTAAAATTATTCCCGTGGTACTTTGCTGCCACATATACATAATAATACATAGATAGATACACGCTTCGATCAAAAGTTGTATTGTTGATCGAAGGATACACGACTATTATCCCCAAAGGGTTAGTCAGAGACTAGACAATGAGGACCCCAAAATCAGTCCCCTGCCATAGTCCACGTTTAAACAAATTACAACTGGGTGCTCAGTGTGATATTCGGTGAGCCCATCGCCGCTCTTTGCTGTTGGATGTATGTGCAGTTTATTCCGTTAGTCGCCTTTTACGACACCCAAGGAAAGATATGGATCGGTAGTTTTTTTTATGTGCCCGCCACCTCCTAGCTCTTCTTAATATTGCCAAGTTTGTATTGTATGAGTGTGTTTGTTAATAAATGTATTTTTCTTTCTTCCTTCTTCTTTACCTTACGCAGAACACAGGTGAGTTCTTACCTTTAAAGACGCAGCAACGACAGGTGGGGGCGGTGCGTTAGAGAAGAGATAAGGTCTGGACACGTTCCTCAGGAGGGTGACTAGTTCTTTAGGCCCCGTGGTGTAGCCCCCCGCGGCGCCGCTCACCGCCTTGCCGAGTGTGGAGCAGATGATGTCAGCTGCACCGAACATGCCGCAGTACTCTTCGGTGCCGCTGAAATTCAGAATTACGTATCAAAGGTATGTTTATTATAAACCTTCTTTTTGTTTTTGTAGTTTTACTTTGATTTGGTATTTTTAGTTTAGTTTTGCTTTTGTGTTGTCAGATGTCACTTTATTTTTAATTATTATTTTTAGTCGCACGCTTAGATTAACACAAACCCTTTTTGTTTTAATCTAAGGTCGCACGCTGTGGCATCTAAAAACAGTGCTTTTAGATTATTTGTAAGTATTGTGTTCTTTTAAATCTTCATGTATTATTGTAACTGTTACTGATTGTCCTTAAACAAATAAATAAATAAATAAATAGCATTGAATAATGCGGGTGCAATTCTAAGAGAGAGGTAGGTAGGTTTGGGGGTCAAAGTTGCTCGCGTCCGTAGGTTTACCCTTGAGACCCTACACGTGATCCCTGGGTGGTGCTAAATGAGTGACACTGACTGAGTGGTAGAGCCACGCTGCGTTGCGCACGCATTGGGCCGGCTCGCCCGGCGTAATACCACCCTCTCACTAATATTCGGCGTGAAATAATGGCGCTTGGTGCTGTTGTGTTTCGTCCAACCAGTGAGGGTTCCGGAGGCCCCTTCACCCCCCCCCCCCCCCTCCTCCCAATTCCTATTCCTTCCTTATACCTATTCCTCCCTGAAAGGCCGGCAACGCGTCTGCGATTCCTCTGGTTTTGCGGGTGTCCATGGGCGGCGGTGATTACTCTCCATCAGGTGACCCGCCTGCTCGTTTGCCTCCCTCTTTTATTAAAAAAAAAAAAAAAGAATTTTAGTTGATTTGTTATTTTTTTACTGTTACAGGTAAGATATTCAGTTCCTCAGTAGACTCGGCTTTTCGTCATCGTCACTTACCATAAGGAGAAATATAGGACAATCACAGACTCCGAAGATAATGGCCACTGGCGTAGTTTCTATCTGCTGTTTATGCTGTGCTACTCAAGTCTAACAAAACTAATTTACTTTTGTCTCACCGGCTTTTGTTCCCAAAGAAGCCAGCGTGGCTGCAAAACAAACACGATACTAGCTTATAACTCCCCAAAAAAATCAGTGTCATGACTAATCGTCTTCTGCCATTAAAACTGCAGCAAAGCCCATACATCTTCGGGGCAATCGTCGCTTCCAGAAGAAAACAACAAAGACTGATGTAGTCTCTATCTGCTGTTCCTGGTGTGCTTCTTAAGTCTAACAAAACACTATCTTCTTCTTGTTTGCCATAAACACCTTTTTTAGGTCGAAACAATTCATATTTCCATTTTGTCTGGTTTGTGCTGTATGAAGGGATATGTCTCACCGGTCTTTCTCCCCAAAGAAGCCAGTGGCGTGGCTGTCGTCCAACGCCAGCTGCGCTTATACTTGTCCGCCAGCTCGCGCAGACCCTTAATCGGTGCCACTTTCCATGAAAAACCTTCCTCCAGCAACTAACCGATGTTATCTGCTACTTTCCTCAACTCTAACAAAACACGCCAGAGAAGCCAGTGGCGTGGTTGCAAAACAACAAACTACCAGCGCGATGGTACTGATTTTTGGGGAGATATAGGCGAATATATATCTCCCCAAAAAATCAGTATCATGACTGGCGTCTTTTGCTACTTCTGGGCAACCGTCGAGTCGCTTCCAAAGAGGAAACTTTGAAGATAATGGCTGATGTACCTAGTCTCTATGCCTGCTCTGCTGCTCCAATTCTATTGTAAGAAAACATTAAGTATCTACAAAAGTCTCACCGGCCTTTCTCCCCAAAGAATCCTGTGGCGTGGCTGTCGTCTACCGCAAGCAGCGCTCTGTACTTGTCCGCCAGCTCGCGCAAACCCTTGATCGGCGCCACATTCCCGTCCATGGAGAACACGCCGTCGGTCACGATCAGTTTTATGCGGGCATCGCTGTGCGCCAGTAAATGCTCCAATTCTGAAAGAAAAGTTGGTTTTTATAGAAATGCGTTAAATTCCTTTACTTTTTGAGTAGATACAAACTAGATTCTTATGGTAAAGTATGTAATTAGAGGCTTTTAAAATCTGTAGTTATTCTCTCTACGAAAAAACAATTTATCGTGGTATGTTCATCATCCACATCAGCCTATAAAAGTCCCAATACCCAGGCCTTCCCCTAAAGACAAAACCACTCGGGGAGATTGGGCCAAAACCCACCACGCACAATGCCGATATGCATCAAAACATCCCATTAAGTGGCGGAAGCACTTAGGCTCAGGAAAAGAGACTATAAAAAGGCAAGCCAAGAGAACTCTAAAGACTCATCTACAGCCCATTGTATAGCCCCTTGTCTGTAACGAAGACACCAGGACCTAGACATAGAGGTTGCTAACAATAGAATTTTTATTATGTCAGCTGAGCTCATAAACATCAGCAAACTAAAACGTCCCCTACAGCCTCACCATTAAGGTCTCTATGCGGATACCGGTGCTTCTGCGCCTTGCACAGCCGAATGCCATCGATGATGGAGGCGTGGTTGAGCGCGTCCGAAAACACCGCGTCCTGTGTCGTCAGCATGGACTCGAACAGGCCCGCGTTGGCGTCAAAACACGAGCCATAGAGGATCGCGTCCTCGCGCTCGTGGAATTTGGCCAGGCGATTCTCCAGCTCCTGAAACATACATAATACTTACATAGATTCATGATTATTAACCCAAAAGGGTTAGACAGAGACTTGAAGCCGACAGGTTGAAATTGCAGTCATCTTTTAACGGGAAAGTTTAATAAAATCGAATGTTTATTTACATATTTTTCACTAACTACGTTTCATTTGCAAACCGATAAACTAATAATAAAACTTTACTAAGTAAATTAATTACAAAAATTTGTAGTAAGTAAAAAGTAGAGTAAAAGTACCAATTTTATTGTATACAATTTTCTCAAAACTACTTTAACTGTTTTTTATTTAAGTACTTAGATTATTTTTAGTCACTCATCATCATTTCCTTGCCCTTATCCCTAATTGGGGTCGGCGCAGTATATCTTCTTCTTACATTCGTCCCTATCAGCAGTCAGTTCTACGGTATTGACCGTAGAACTGACGGCTGATAGGGCCTTTCTTCACCATATCATCTTTCACGCAGTCCATCCATCTTTTCTACCTCTCCCCTTGTATCCATCCACAGTCATGCTTAACTCGCTTTGTCAGATGGCATTCATCCCTCCTCATTACATGTCCATACCAAGACAGTCTTTTGCCTCTTAAATTCTCTGTCACTGGTGCTACTTACATGCTCCCTCTGATATAGGTACCTATACTCATTTCTTATTTTATCCATTCTTGTAACCCCACACATCCATCTCAGCATTCGCATCTCAGCAGCATGCAAATGTCTTACATCCGTCTCTTTGACGACCTCCTTGGTCGAGTGGTTTGAACACCGGTTTTCATGGTGTCGCCATCTCTGAGGTCCCGGGTTCGATCCCCGGTCGGGTCAAATTAGAAATTATTGTTTTTTGAATTGTCTCGGGTCTGGGTGTTTTCTATGTATAATAGGTATGTATTTAAGTATTTTAAGTATGTTTATCCAGTAACTATTTAACGAGTTTCATAACGAAACGTTGATAAATTTTTTTTATCGTTGCGTTATGTTCCCAATTTTTTTTCTTTACTTTTTCATTTTGTGGCACAACTATATACCGTATTGTTATAGTTTTACACCGATTTCCGCTCACCTTATGCAACACCTGAGTCCCACAGATGAAGCGCACCGAGCTGAGACCGGCGCCATACTTGCTCAAACTTTCTCTCGCCGCTTCCACAACTTCGGGATGATTCTATAATTATGTTAAGTGAAAGAAAAACATTTATTATTTGTAAAGCAAAATGTTTAAAATAAAATCAAGCAGGATTCGAACCTGCACCTTTCCGATTTCAGGGTCAGGTGCACTACCAAGTATGCTATCGTGGCTCTGTCCAGCCCACGAAAATTTATCAACTACTAAAAGCCCACCCCGACTAAGTCCGCATGAACATGTAGATAAGCTCGAATGGGATTCGAACCCTGACCTTTGGATTGTCGGTCCACTGCTCTAACCGCTAAGCTAACGAGACCCCAGTAGACTCGTTGAATTCGTTCTTTCTAGTCTAGTAGTAGTTGATGATTTACGCTGCAAGCCAGCGGTATAACGTCACTGTGAAGGTTTACCTACCCTCACAGTTGAAAGAAAATATGACATTTCCAATTTTTTTCTATCTATCTTATGTTTTGTTGTACACACGGCGTCACATCAACCTAAACTGTCAAATTTCTACAATGAATATTGATCCTTATTTATTTATTTATTTAAACTTTTGCAACATAATATATTACATGGCGGACTTAATGCCTGAGGCATTCTCTACCAGTCAACCATAGGGTGGTGCAGAGATGACATGGTAGGTGCAATTTTCTGCGATTAATGTGACACAGGGTATAATCTAATAAAATTTTAATACACTTACAAATATTTACACAATTACATAAATATAATACATAATAATATAAACTTACACAAATATATACAAATATATATACATATAAATACACTACATAACTTATAAAAAGGACGTTACTGAGATGATTCTGCAATGGTTTCATTAAAAAGGAGCATGCGGACTTTCTTTTTAAAAGCCTCACGACTCGTAGCCATCCTGATTTCGAGCGGCAGCGCGTTCCAAAGGAGAATGGATTGGATTTGAAAGGACGAATGTACAAAGCCAGAAGAATGGGAAGGACAGAGAAGAAGAAAGTTATTCGATGACCGGAGATTCCTATCATGGGAGGAGCAAAGGTACTGAAAGTGAGGAGTGAGATATGAAGGGGCATTAGGGGAATTCAGAAACGAGAAAAGTGTGGTAAGGGCTCGCAGACGTCTCCTTTGGCGAATGGGTAACCATTTTAGATCTAACCTATGTTGTGAGATGTGATCATATTTCTTAAGATTATAAATGAATCGGATACCGTTGTTGAGCAATCTGTCGAGCTTATCAAGCAAGGCAGCATTGAGATCGTAATAGCACACGTCACCATAGTCGACCATGGGAAAAATTAAAGTTTGTGCAAGCATCACCTTCGTCGCGACCGGCAGAAAGTTCCTCAGACGATTCAAAGAGCGCAAAGTCCAGGTGACCTTTTTGCTGACATTTGCAACCTGAGAATGCCAGCTGAGGGTACCATCCAGATGTAGCCCAAGATTTTTAACGCTTGAGCTGAATGGTATGATCGTTGCGTCGAAAACTATTGGCCCAAGAGTATCAAGCTTCACTTTACCTATCAATCGCAAGCTGCCAATAAGTATCGACTGACATTTTGTGGGGTTAACGGCCACACCAAACCTGCGGGACCAGTCGTTAATCACTTCCAAATCTCGATTTAATTTCCCAATGGCGTCTGACAAGTCATCCACACTTGCTTGAGTGTAAAGCTGAAGGTCATCGGCGTACAGATGATACGCACACTGAAGGTGGAGGGTGACGTAGTTAATAAATATTGAAAATAATAATGGTGAAAGAATACCGCCTTGTGGAACGCCGGCATCAAGGTTACACCAACTTGATGATGTCTCGTCAATGCGGACCGACTGCTGACGCTCTCGAAGATAGGAAGAGAACCATTCCTGAACCTCTGATGAAACCATAAGATGAGAAAGGATTGAAAGGAGAATGTCGTGACTGACGGCATTAAAAGCGTTAGAGAAATCAATAAGTACCAAGACTGTGACTTTGTCCATGCCTTGTCTAATGTCACCAGTCACTTTAAGGAGGGCGGAAACTGTGCTGTGCCCAGGCCTGAAACCAGATTGCAATGAACTAACGAGGCTATTATTGTAAATAAACCTCGAAAGCTGCTTCTGAACACAAGCCTCGACAGCTTTAGAGAGAAACGGAAGAACGGACATGGGTCGAAAATGGGCTGGAAGGGAAGGATTGGAAATCTTTGGTAAGGGACGCACAAAGGCCTTACGCCATTAGGAGGGGAAGTGGCCAGAATCAAGGGAAAAGTTTATGATATGGGTAATCGGAGGAATGACGTAGTTTAGGATCGAGACAATCATACGACGGGTGACGCCATCATGTCCCACGGCCCCTGAATTAATGGATTGGATAATCTTTTTGACTTCATCCTCAGTAACAGAAGAAAATTTAAAAGACTCAATGCTGGGACGAGACAGACTTGCAATGTAGTCTACCGTCTGACAAATGGTTGAACGATCTATAGTAGCAGTAGTGGCGAAATGACGGTTTATATCATCCAACGCAATTGTGTTAGTGAGAACGACATCACGCGTCTTACCGATACCTAAGGTTCCAAGGAACTTCCAGATATCAGCAGGGGAGGAGGATGAGATGTTTTCAGAAATGTATCGGCGTTTAGCATTGCGTATCATCTGATTGCATAAGTTTCGTGCAGACTTATAGAGACACCAATTCCCCTCAGACCGTTCCCTCTTAAATTTCCGAAATGCACGATTTCTACGTCTCATGGCCATTCGTATCCCCTTGGTCAGCCATGGAGCGGGTGAACGTTTTACTTTTATATTCTTGACTGGCGCATGCAGATCGTAGAGTGCAAGGATTGTCTGGTTAAAGACGCTAACTTTCTCATGAACCGAGGAAACTGCTATCAAATGGTCCCAGTTGATCTCAGAAGCGTCTTTAAGCAATCTCTCCCCGTCCATGCGACCAAAGCAACGCATGCGCAGCACTTTAGGGACAGGTTTCGGGGGTTTGAGGATATATCCTTATAGCCAAACAGTTAAGTTAAAATTTAATTGTAGAAATTTGACAGTTTTGGGTAGGTTGATCTGACGCCGTGTGTACAACAAAACAAAAGAATCAACCAAATAGGTACTGCCGTTCTGAAGTGATGCGCGAACATACATTCGTGGCAATTGATTTTTATTTATTTTTACTAGCGGCCCGCCCGCGACTTCGTCTGCGTGAACACACTGTATCCCGTGACGTAATTCCAAAAAAAATAATTCACATAAACCTAGTCCATGACCATTACAAACACAACAAAAAAAGAATCAGTCAATTAGGTACAGCCGTTCTGAAGTTATACCCGTACAAACATTTCGGCAATTGACTTTTATTAAAGATTATAATATAATCCAAATATTATAGGTATACCAAATCAGCTAATTTTCGAAAAGTTAACTCTCTTCCTCTTTCGTCTTCTTTCTTTGCACTTACTTAGATATACATTTATACACTTATTTATACGAAACTAGTAAATAGTTACTTATAGTATTTCTACTAGTAATAGTAATACTTACAGCTAATCCTAAGTAATTGTTGGCACAAAAATTCAGATATTTTCCACTTGCACCTTGTACAGTCACCTGGAAAAAAATGCACAACATTTTTAGATTTTTATTACAGTTAACTACGTAATTGACGTAATACTGGTTTTCGAACGTCTATATTACCGTTCGTGTCGTGAAAAGCTATGGTGAAGTAGGTATACTTATTTTTTTATTAAAAAAGTAGAAAATCATGTATCGATTTAAACAAGCATTTATTTGATAGTCTTTTAATACTAAACATAGTATATTTTTTTTAAAGCGGGGCCCTATTACTAAGACTACTGTCCGTCTGTCCGTCCGTCCGTCTGTTGAACCGTGATAGCTATAGACAGTTGACATTTTTACACATGATGTATTTCTGTTGCCGCTATAACAAAAAATAATATAAACAAACAGTGAAAAAAAACATACAACAAATTACAAACGTGATTTTTTGCCGTTTTTTGCTAGATATAATAACTGCAACAGGTAGACGTTTGAAATATTCACAAAATATTTATTTGTGTATTCACTTCAGAAAAAAAAACATGGAGAAGAAACGTTTCTTAGGTTTAGGTTATATAGGTCGAGGATTAGTAGGTCAAACATTTATATCATCATCAGCCTGTAATCGTCGCACTGCTGGGCACAGGCATTTCCACATAGACGACATCACATAGGGCGATTGGGCCATATAACCCACCACGCTGGCCCAATGCGGCAAATTAATATAATTTAGCAGAATTGTAGCTAAAAATATGCTAACATATGACTCCTCCATTCATTTTACATCTACGTGTTAATTACTACAATGTTAGTACTAAGCCACACCTACTTTAGCTGTTCGGTTATACCACACAACAGAATCTATTTTATGCTATTACTGAGCGCACACAGTAACAGTAGGTACTATACTCCTATTTGTACAGGTGTTTGTCTTACATTATTTCACATAGAAATAAAGTAGAGGTGCATAGCAGAAAGATAATATCACATTGTTATTTATTATGCCAATTGCTAAGTATTATGCGGTAACTCTACATATTTTTTTTGCCTAAAACTACTTAACGACATAAAAAAACAAGTATATTTGTAAAAAAAAAAGAGGTAATGATTAGTGTCCCCGAATGAAAGAAAAGATGCACTTAAATTCTAACAAACTCAGTTTAAAAGTTAAAGATTACTGTTATTATTTTTTATATGGTACAGTCTACCTAGCAATAGCAAACCATGCTAGGTAAATTAACACGACGCGCGCTGGGCCAACCTTACTTAGGTAACTTATTTCGGCACGTAAAGCCGTTGCTGGTTGCGGTTGTGGTCTTATGAGGATTTACGCATTTCGGTTTCCCATACAAACTTTCAAGCCAAAATTTTTGAAAACTAATAAGCTGTTTTTAATGATACTTTTCATGCTAAAGTAAAATGCAGAGATCTAAATAGTTTGTTGAAACATTTTAAAAAAACGTTTATTTAGCTGAGTAATTGCGATTTAAAGTTCACTATAGAAAGTTTAAAATCTCAATAACTCAGTTAAATAAACGTTTTATAAAAATAAGCATACAAAGTTCCATTAACATTGGATAATTGGTTTTTAAAAATTTCGACTTGAAAGTTTGTATGGGAAACCGAAATGCGTAAACCCTCTTAAGATTAGGGTTATATAGGTTTGCCACCCGTACTCTAAAATAGGGTATTGTACTCTTTTTCATGTATGCGTACTCTATAATCTGCGACACCAATAGAGTACCCACGCTAAAATACTCTATTTACGAAAAACTGATCGTTACTGGTTATGAGTACTTCAGAGTTCACTGAGAGAGTCTTCTCTCTTATAATGTAAAGTGGAGAGACGAAAGGAATAGAGCAACCCTAAATTTAATAAAAAACGTTGTTTATATAATTTAAAAAAAGTTGATTATATAATTTTAATCTAAATTATGATTGCAAAGAGGCTGTAAATATCTTCAAGAAAGACAAAATATTTGTTCAATGTCGCAAATAGCTTCAAAAAATACGTTTTTAAGGACAAATAAATAAATAAGCTCTTTTTATGTTATGTACTCTATTTTTGTTCTAACAAAATGAAAAAATACTCTATTTGTCCTAAAAAAAGGTGGCAACCCTAGTTACCAATTAGGAATTTGAAAAACCTGACAAAAAGCCTGACATTTCGATAAAAGTCCGGACTTTTTAGTCACAAAATGGGAACATACTCATTTTTTATGTTTTGTTTTTAGATAAATGAGAAGATAATAAAAATTAAAACCGTTAACCGTAGACTTATTTGATATTACTTAAAATGTAGTTTTGTCCGGACGGACCCTACTCAAGAAACCAACAACCGCATTGGGCCAGCGAGGTGGGTTGACCCATATGTATGTTTGTCTGTGAGGTATTTCTATGGGCCTGCGTTGCCTGATATCATAGAATGCAATATGCTTATTATTCTGAGCTGAATATAATAAATAAAAAATAAAAAAATATCTCCCCATTGTTACTCTGTGCCTAACAGTGACACGTTTATACATAAGCTGATCAGCTGATGATGTAAACGTCCTCAATATTCTGCCATTAGACTGATTCTGACGTTTTCCGACAAATAGAAAAAAATACAGTGTTGAATAACTTTCCTCGAGCAGGATTTGATATTGAACCTTCTGCTGGCATTGTCAAAAACAATGTATTTTTACGATTATTTAAGTGGTAAGAATTATTTGTAGCAAAGTTTTCGTTCCTAGTTCGTACTACCTTTCCATACCTACTATTATTTATCTATATAGATAGGAATAATTGCGGACGTTTTATTACTGCCTCAGAATAATCAGATTTTATTGTGATATTACAGCAGACGTAGGTTTTCTCCTTTTTTTTAAAATAGATTTATATAGTGTTATAGATGTCTCTATGGAAGCCTGGTATTTTGTTAATAAATGTAGCTTCGTGCAAATGAACTCACCTCAGTTTGTTGTGGAGAGGTGAGCACTCTTTCATGTTTCCATGTCTTGGCTTTTTTGATCTCCTGCAAGCGATCTTCCAAAACCTCTCTGAGCTTCGCAACCCCTGCGCGATCCTTATTATTTAATTCATGGAGCTGTCGTACTAGGCCACCATTGTATACTGTAATTGAAAACAAGAAAGATAAGGATAATGTTATTAGTGTATACAATGATATTACATAATGCCCCCTCTTCACATCGGCAGACGCGGATGCGTCGGCCGATGTGTAGGGGGGTGATTTGCACTAAAAATTGCGGTATTTAACGTCTGCCGATGTAAAGAGGTGGCATTAGACAGGGACATCCAGACGCTGTCGCCGCGCGTGGCGCTGTACCACAAGGAGGGCGTGGCGCCGGTGGCGCTACTGGAGCGGCTGGCGGCCATGGGCGTGGCGCTGGGCGCGGCGGCCGGGGAATTTCTTAGGAATTTGAGTAACAATAGACAGGGGGACAGTAAATGCCTAAGCGGCTACTATGTTTACCTCGCTTATTTCACATTGAAAAAATATCACTACCAAAAGATTGCTGTCTCAAGTATTTTGCCCTTTTCAGAATTTGAACCACGAGTTTACCGCATGCTATTTATGGCAAGAGCTTCAGTCGTATTCAAGACTACAAAATTTCCCTGTCTCTTTTTACTATAATATCATTGAGTGTATATTTATATGTATAACTTTATATCTTTAATTCTTATAAGTGTTCAAATCTTAGTTATGGTATTTTGTTATGTATTATTTTTGTATCAAATAAACATTTTTCTATTCTGTTCTATTCTAATTCGAACTATACACAATTGTTTTTTATTACTATAGCGGACCGCTCGCAACTTCTTCCGCGTGGACCCCGTACCACGTCACGAATTTTTTAAAATTTTATAATTATAGCTTAAGTTATCCGTGAAAGGTCAAAAGTCGTAATAATGAGTACAATTTAAATTGTGATAATAAAACCTTGACTTCTGATGCTGATGTTGCTGCAGCATTTGAGAGGTTTTTTACTGACATTCCAGTTTCAACTACAAAAGCCTTGATTTCCTCCCCCACTGTAGCTGAATCTGTTTTGAAGGGGAATGTTAAAGATTGTGAAAATAATTTCAGTTTTCAAAAAATTTGTGTTATAGATATAATAAAAACATTTAACACTCTCAATAAAAAGAAAACTGCTGATCTGTGGGGTAATTCCGTGGACGTCGCTAAATCTGTAATTATGACAATAGCTCCAGTTTTAGCTTGCATATTTAATGAATGCATTGACTGTGGTGTTTTTCCTGACCTCATGAAATATAGTAAAATAATTCCATTATTTAAATCAGGTAGCACTTCTGACCCCTCTAACTTTAGACCTATTTCTGTGCTACCCACATTTAGTAAAATTTTTGAAAAGTTAATGCTAGATCAAATGCAAATTCATTTTTATAAAAATAAACTTTTACATTGTAAACAATATGGTTTTACTAGGGGTCGCTCTACAACTGACGCCGGTGTTGAGCTTTTAATCCAAATATTTGATACCTGGGAGGAATCACAGGATGCCCTAGGGGTATTTTGTGATTTATCCAAGGCTTTTGATTGTGTTTTACATGAAACTTTGGTCAGGAAGCTTAACCACTATGGAATTAGGGATGCTTCTTTGAGCCTTCTGATCTCATACTTGAGTAACAGGATTCAAAAGGTCGACATTAACGGTAAAAGATCTCCGGGATCAGTGGTTAAAATGGGAGTTTCGCAGGGTTCAATACTTGGTCCATTCTTGTTTTTGGTTTATATTAATGACTTACCTTATTTTGTAAAAGACAGTCATGAGATAGTATTGTTTGCTGATGATACTTCACTTTTATTCAAAGTGAAACGACGACACCCAAATTATGACGATGTGAATAATGCGGTCTCAAAGATTGTTCACTGGTTTAGTGTTAATAACTTGCTATTAAACGAGGGAAAAACCAAATGTGTAAGATTTGTATTGCCTAATGTTAAGCAGGTAATAACTAGTGTACAAATTAAAGATAAGAATGTGAATCCTGTGGACACCACTGGACACCACTGTGTTTCTAGGCATCACGTTGGATGCCAAGCTTCAGTGGGGCCCACATATAGCTAAATTGTCGAATAGACTTAGCTCTGCGGCTTATGCAGTAATGAAGATCCGTCAGTTAACTGACGTTGATACAGCTAGATTAGTTTATTTCAGTTACTTTCATAGTGTAATGTCGTACGCCATTTTACTGTGGGGAAATGCTGCCGACATTCAAACTATCTTTGTGCTGCAGAAGAGGGCTATTCGAGCAATATATAACCTACAGGCTGGTGACTCTCTCAGAGAGAGATTTAAGGATATAAGTATAATGACAGTTGCATCACAATATATTTATGAAAATCTTGTGTATGTTCATAAAAATATTGAAATGTTTTCAAAAAACAGTGATATTCACAAATTAAATACTAGAAGTAAGAACAAATTAGCAGTGCCTTATACTAGGCTCCATAAAATAAATAATTCTTTTAAGGGTCTGTGTGTACGATTATACAACAAAGTACCAAATGATATTCAGAAATTAGATCTTGATAAATTTAAAATCAAAATCAAAGAAAAGCTTTATAAAAAAGCTTTTTATAAAGTGTCGGATTATACAGAAGACAAAACAGCTTGGGTCTGAAATGCTCCAAGTACCTACTCCAACAGCTATTTCTAATTGCCTATAATTAATTTATATAGAGCACCATATTTAATTAAACTATTTACATTCAAATTCATATTTTGTATTTTGTGACCTGGTAACGACATATAATATATATATATTTTGTAAATGTCGTTGCTTCTGTGCGCTGTGGTTTCTTGCGCCCGTTCTTTGCCACAGTTAAAAAATGATGTCCTGAATGGGTGGTAGGTTAAAAAATATTTGGACGTTTCAAAGTACTTATTAATGGAGTTTATTGAATAAATATATTTTGACTATTGACTATTGACTATTGGAGAAAGTGTAGCTTCCCAACGGTGAAAGAATTTTTCAAATCTGTCTAGTAGTTTCGGAGCCTATTCAATGCAAACAAACAAACAATCAAATCTTTCCTCTTTATAATATTAGTATAGACTACTGTACCGCCTGCAACTTCAAGGGCTGCTCAGGTCAAGTGTTTCAAACATGACAAAAATGGTCTCATTGCAGACTAACGTAGTTAGTTACTTATGCTGCACAGCTGACGCGAACAGGGGCCCAAGTCTGCTAATTTACGAATGGCATAATTGAATCGCAATTGGATCGCATTGTAATTGATTGACACATTTGGTATTCTCTTACTCATTTAAGAATATGTTCTGACAAACGAATAAAAGGAATCAGCCCAACCGTTCGAGGATTTTTAGTTAAGTGATGATAATTCTCATGTGATGCTCTTGACGTGATGTCTTTCTTCCTAGGGCCTCCGAGCTAGACTCATGAAACTAATGGCAATGCGTCAGTTGCTCAATGTATACCTTTAGAATATTTATCAACAGGATTCATTGTACCTCAACCGTTTTGACAGAAATTACGATAAAATGCCTGATCTTCCCAGCTGGGCTCTCGGCTGTATAACGCTTGAAATACATAAGAAATATACTGATCTAATGTACCTCCCGATTTATGTATTAAATTCAAGAAATCCTTATTAGAACAGAAGAAATTCAGATTGAAAATTTTGTCTGCCCTTGTTGATTACAGATCAAAGTGAATGCGAATAAAAAAAGTATACCATTTCTATGTTTTTCCAATGTATGCTAACTAAATGAAAACTGCTTTTTTGAATAAAAATAAATATATCACAGCCCTGTCGGCGAACAATTTCTAATTTTATTTTTTCAAGCGCGAAATTTTGCAAATTATTATTGGGACAAATTCTTCTTTGTGAAAACTCTTAATTTTATTGATTCTTAAATTTCCGAATGCCTCATTTTCCTAATTATGTATAGTCTAAGATCCGAGTATAGAACGACCTTCACCGGGAAGGATAATGGATGAAAAGTATTTTATATCAAATTTGATATGCTAAAAAATATATCGCGAGTGGGTTGGCTGAAAAATTCAGTCCAGTACTTATAATGATTAATTTAATCTTAACTTTTTTTTTACATTGCACTGGTTTGGTGTGTGTGTTTGTAATGAGATTATCTTTTAAAAACATAAATTTTATTTATTTAACCAGACGGTTGCAAATAACTAATATTGACTTACCGTTAACACCTGCCTACCCAATGTTATGACGGGAAAAAAATAGTCAACCTAACGTTTGCATATTCTATGGGTTTCATACTTTCGATTGGTACCTATGGAATTTGTCTATTATCCAAACCAGTGCAATGATTAAAAAAAATATTTTTTAAATATTTAATTAATCATATACTTGGACTGAAATTTTTTCATCCTTTATCTGGCCCAGTGAAGGTCGTTGTATACTCGGATCCTCTACTAATAGTACGAACTCGATTTTTTACACAATTGTATAGTCAAGGTACCCTAAAAGCTGGCGGTTTGTAAAGGACTCCATTACTTTGGAGAGTAAAGTGGAGCTATGGCCTGTAGTTGAACGGATCTAAGCGATCGGCTTTTTTGGAATCGGGTGGACATGGGCTGTCTTCCAAGAGCTCAGGACGACGCCAGTAGTGTAAGAGAGCCGAAAAAGGTGCGTTAGAACTGGGGCCAATTTAGTAGCACACGTCCGAAGCACAATGGGTGGAACTGCATCAGGCCCACTCGACTTATGGATATCAAGGGAAAAAAGAGCCTTACGAACTGACCTTTGCAGGAACTGAACGTTTGCAGGCATTGTACAAGCACAATGCGGTATGGTTAGTGGAGAGTTTTCCCCATCGTCCAAGGTCGAGTTTGATGCGAAAAGAGAGCCCAAGAGATAGGCTTTCTCCTTTACAGTATAGGCCAGGCAGTCATCGGTCTTGTGCAATGGTGGTAGGGACGGCTGACAAAAATTCCCTATGATAGCTTTGGCGAGAGATCAGAACGTACGCATCCCCGAAGAGACGCACTAGCTTCTCGCCGATTCTACCTATGAATGATGACTTCGCCTTGGTAATGTCATTCTTAAAGGACCTGGCGGCAAAGTTGTACTTCTTCATAGAGTTTGGAATGAAAAGTTTCATTCCCTGCAGTATCACATCAACGACAGAGTCAGCGGCGACATCAGGATCATCCAGCGAGAAGCAATCTCGCCACCACGGGTAGGACGCAAAGAAACTTCGCATCCCATCCCAGTCAGCTGACCTATAATGCCAGACTCGACGTTTTTGAAATTTTTGTGAAAGGTACAGTGCTACGAATCAGACAGTGGTCTGATAAGCCTAGTGGTGCATCAATAGAAACTTGATAGCCGTCTGGGTGAGAGGTCAGCAGAAGGTCCAATAAGAAAGGTGCATGGCCCTCCACATCTGGAACCCGTGTTAGCTCGGTTACCAATTGGAACAGACTGTAGGCCAAAGCGAAGTCATGAACGGCTCTACCCGCGTGGTCAGTTGTGCGTGAACCAAGCTATTCGACGTGACGAGCATTGAAGCCTCCCAATACCACAATCTCGGCCGAGGGGATCCGTTGGAGAAGGGAATCTGTCGCTGTTTGGACGGTCTCGATAAGTTTGTCAGATCCGTTGTTACCGCTGTGGGACCTATACAGGCACGCGTAGACGCGAGGATGACGTCCGCAGTCGACGTGTAGCCATAAGATGGAGAGGTCCCTATCTTCAAGATTGCCAAGGCGACGGACGCACATATCCTCCCTGACATAGGCACAAACACCGGCTCGTGGCACAAATGCATGTTCCAGGTTGTATCCCGGGTAGCGCAAGTACAAGATGTCAGGAGGGGGGATGTCTGCGTCTCGGTGAGGAAGAGCAAGGCCGGTTTCTCCGTCTCGAGGTAGTAATGGACGGCGTCCAAGTTACAGTGTATTTCCCTGATGTTGCAGACGTCCACGCGAAGCGTAGGAGGGGGTGCCAATTGTCTTGCCTTTCTCCTGCCTGCAGCATGCCTTGACACGAGCGGATTTTTGCTCTCCCCAGAATACGTAGGGCAGCCTGAACGAGAACGCTCAGGGGGGTGATTCTCTCCGACACGGGATGTGTCGGTACCCCCTGGGGTAAATCTAGATTAAAGTTCGCTGCCATATCAATCGTGAGGGGGGGGGGGGGGTCCCCGGAACCCTCCCTCGCCGGACGAAACACAACAGCACAGATAGTGCCATTGTTTCACGAGGGCGAGCCGACCCAATGCGTGCTGCAACGCAGCGTGGCTCTACCACTCATTTAGCAGTTTAGCACCAGCCAGGGGTCACGTGTAGGGTCTCAAGGTTAAACGAAGTTAAACGATTTATATTTCCAACAAAATTCACACATTTACTGATATTCAGTTGATACTTGACATTAATTTGTACTTGACACTTTATAACGCAATGAGTTTCTTAGCAAATAAGCGTTATAGTAAACTTAAGTTCTTCATAGACATACTTAATTGAACTGTCGCGTATTAATATGAATTTTAAAAATAAATCTAATTGTTCTAAGTTCTACTATGAAAAAATGGAATACATACTAACTTTTACAAGAAAAATGAAGTATTCGGAAAGTTAAGAATAAGTTTAAATAAGAGTTTTCATAAAGAAGAATTCATCCCTATAATAAATTACAAAATTTCACATGTGGAAAGTTAAAAATTGGGAAATTATCGCCGACTTCCTATTATTATAAGTAAGTAGTCTTATTTTTATTCACGAAAGAAGATAAAGATAGCATCAATGTAACACCAGTTTTAACTTTAGAAAGGTTATTTTACAACTCAAACTGAATTAGTACCCAAGTAAAGTTTTCTTGAAATTCGGTCTTAAATTGTTTTCTGAAAGTTAACAAACAACGCCAACCAGACGTTTAGGTTTTGCATACCATAATATTTAGATAGGTATAGGTAAGTACCTAATTAATAAGGATAGGTACCTTAAAGGTTTCGTATACTTATACCTGTTTTATGTAATACACTACTAACGTAGCAATCGTTATACAGTATCATTATAATCATTAAGGATTAGACGGGGCATTATTATCCTACTAGTGTACCTATTCTAGATTACAACAGGAATTTAATAATAAACTAAAGGGGTTTGTGCGGTCCTTATCTCCCGATAGTGGTTTCTGCATTTGTTTTCGTGTCTTACATTACAGCTAACCTTTGCAAAATATCTTATATACTTAATTACTCAAGAGGTGTAAATTTGTAAGCAGAAATATTGCTTTATTAAAATATTACTTTCCATAGAGTTCGTAATATCGAAGAATATTCATTTCCAAAGTAAAGGCGAGTAAAGAGTTTTAAAAAATATTCGTACATAATCGAACGCTTTCTTGTTTCATTGCTGGACTGGTTTTAGTAATCTCATTTCAACAAAAAACAACTTTAAAACGGAAACCAAGTCACGGTCAGGATTGCATTGTAATTTATTATCCAAATTTACATTTTATCAAGCAACAAAACTACATAATGTACCTATGTTATTCTTGTCTGTCCAAAGCCATAAAACATTTCTGTGTTATTAATTTCTGAATTTTAAATCATACATAGGTAAGTACCTACCTATTTACTGACAAAGCAAGAACAGTAAATCTAAACTTCTGTTTCTCAAAAATATATCTTTATGTGATATGAGGCAGTAGGAGTGACGCAACTAGACATATTGAGCCTTATTTAAACTACGACATTGTGTTTGGGATTGTAAAAAAAAACGCGTCAAGGTCGTCAATAACATTTGTGTACCTAAACATAAACAGACTGTAGTGAAACATTCAATTTGTTAAGTACATACAATTTATGTAAGTATGATTATGATTGTGCTGTAGCATTCTAGATTTATTTTAATGAGCTAGGTACTATTATAGGTACCTAGATATTCTACTCATCCAAATTACAGTACCAACTTACTAAAACCAAGGATAAAGAAATATGGTCACATAACACCGGCACATGAAGATAACGATAAACAAGGAAAGCTGTTATCTAACGAGTTTCCTATTGTCTACAACAGTCATTTAAAATTTGTAAACTCTTTGTGTGGTAGGTATTAAAAATAAATAGAATATTTGAAAATGGAACACAAAAACAAGCGAAAAACATTTACCTTTGCGCAGGAGTTGCGAGCGTAGCGCCATAGCGACGAATGGCGCAGGCGCAGGCGGCTCGCTCGCGGTGGTGACGCGGCACCCGCCTCTTTGGCAGACCAGTCACGCAGGTTTATGTTTCGAATGGTCGGACGTCATTTTGTTTTTGTATTTAGCTCGTACTTGATGCTTAGTTGAACGATCGCTAACTTTAAAACCAACCAGGCGCTCGTGTAAAATTTAAAAGCAAGCTCATCAAGTGAGGGGATATGGGAATCACGTACTAATGGCATTATCCTTTTCACTATCAGTTTGTAGGCCATTATTTTCCCACAGGTAAATAAAGGTCTCCTGTCCATTTTTCCATTTATCTTTATTTAGCTATTTGGGAGATCATAGTTTATTCCTCCATCTGGACTCTACACGTAGTCAAGGTCGTACGTACTTAACCCGTTTATATAGGGAACTATATATGATGAAGCGATCTTCGCGCACATTTCGTCTCCCATTGCCATGTAAGAGTCTTTGAATATATACATGTCTAGATAGAGCCTGGCCGTAAAAAACGTAGAAAAATTTATAGGCCCAAATTGGCCTATCGCGCAATCCTGACGGTCAGTGTCATTGTGCCGTCAAGTCATAGTGTTTACCTCTCGCGTTTCGGTGAAATTGTTCGCAAAATGACCGTTTGCTCCTCGGACCAAAAATATTTGGTCCGAGGTTTGCTCAGTGAAATTCTGTCGAAACTACAAAAGATTTTTTTTGCGAAAAGGACAGTCACGTTTCATCCCTAAGTATCGATAAATTTTAATGAAAATTTTAAGTTTAACAATAATAACGGCCATGTATGCGTAGTGTTGCTGGTATCAAAATGTAGAATTCCCATTATTGGTGGCAGAATATAAAAGGAGGTTTAAATATAATAAGTATGATAAAAAATACTCAGTCTTGTAAGTTAGTATTTATACATGGTCTTGTTGTAAATAAAGTAAATACATTAAATGTAATTATTAATGGAACGCTTTCAAAGTTTTTTTTTTTAAACTGATGTCTGATTTATAAAAGCGTGAATAAATGTCACGGTTCCTATTCGATGCCGAATATTTGTAAAAATATTACTGTCATTTGTGTAAATGTCTAGTTTCACTAGGATTTTTACTGTTTTTTGAAAGAAAGACACAATAGTTAACTGTTTTCTTGTGAATGTTTCTCAAGAAAAAGTAAAATCCTACTGCAACTAGGTATAACAGTAATCTGTTTACAAACATTCGTCATCGAATTTGGCTGGATTATAGGTTCCGCTCTAAAACAAGAAAAAATATAATACCTACTGTAATATTTTATAATACTATTATTATAAATTGTTATTGTGGTATGGTATCGTATCGATATTCGAAGCGAATAAAAAAATTATTATGTTTGAAATGGAATATACGTAAGTAAGTACGTAAGTATTTATGTAAGAAGTGTGTTTTTAAGTATATGTATGTAGGGGATGGTAGTATGTATGCTTTAGAGCTCGATGGCGCATCGGCTAGCACGTTCGGCTTGCGATCTTGCCCGCTAAGCAACTTTCGCAATGCCTGGTCACTGGAAGGGTGACCAAATTTAAAACATCTGGAGCTCCTCCGTGCTTCGAAAGGCACGTTAAACCGTTGGTCCTGTTTGTCGTCATAAGATGACAGTTGTTAAAACCCACCAACACGCATTGGGCCAGCGTGGTGGGATAAAGCTTAAAATTCCCACGTGCTATCTCCACGTGGGAAGCCTGCGCCTAGCAGTGGGACGTTTATAGGCTGATGATGATGATGCCGATGTTTGAGAAAGTGCGGGTGTATGTTTGTGCCCCTAAAAGGTCAATATTTCTCGTCTCATGTAGGTAAACTATTGGACACGGATATTGATGAGCAGTCATTACATTATCTAAC
The DNA here is from genome assembly GCA_963921215.1 of Scoparia ambigualis. Classification (NCBI taxonomy): domain Eukaryota; kingdom Metazoa; phylum Arthropoda; class Insecta; order Lepidoptera; family Crambidae; genus Scoparia; species Scoparia ambigualis. The sequence continues at coordinate 15,472,624 of OY992512.1, read as the reverse complement.
CTTTACAACTGTTCGACCACATAGCAAACATTTTAATTTTCCGATTTCCAACTGATCCGGTAGAAAGAAGTCGTTGTCGAAATATTAAATTACAAGGTTTCAACTTATTAAGAAATTAGAGAACATAAAAATTATGTAACATCCAAACGAAAGTTATTTAAGAAACGAATACAAAGAGAACGCCATTAATTGTTTTGATTTTAATTAAAAATATTTAAATGTCTAATTAAAAATCAATTTTGATTAAGTATTAAATGTAAATCTTCCTGCCTGTTGCTTCTATTTCGTCTCTATTACAAACATATGACACGCACGCAGGCTTCCATTAGCATGCGCTAATGTAAGCTATTTTATTGTATTCGCCCTCGCCTTCAATCATCCATTTTTACCAGCTTCTTTTATGCCTACATATACGATAGACATACCTAATTTAAAAAGTTTTGTTAAAATCATTCTCAAATTTTATTGTGCATAAATATTTTTTCCCTACTTTATCGGAAATTAGGCATTCGCTGGCAACCATTCGCGCTAGTGTCAGATATGCGGCTGTCACGCACACTTCAAATTCAATACAAAAACCGGGCGGATTTTGAGAAGCGTTTGTACCGCGATGCTCCGTTTAGACATATAGTCAAAGGTAAGTATACAATTTGTACTTTACTCTACTAACTATTACATGCATACATAATATAATCACGACTATATCTCCGAAGGGTTAGTCAGAGACTAGGCAAGGACCGCAAAAGCAGTCTTCAGCCATAGTCCACTTTTCACCAAATAGCGACTGCACATGTGCTCAGCGTGACAGGTGGTGTGCCCATCGCCGCTCTATGCTGTTGGTAGTATGTGCATTCTTTAGTCCGTTAGTCGCCCTTTACGACACCCAAGGGAAGAGAGAGGGGGTATTAGTATTCTTTCACCGCTACGCGACACGGTTACTATTAACCATATATACCTACATATATAAAACAATATAACCATATTCATTTAAATTTATAAATCTAGTGGTTATTACATTGGTTTCAGACCCATAATTCTTGATTTCCGGTGCAAGCTGCATACCCCCAGTTTAGTTGTTGGTAGAGCTTGTTCAATCTCCCTATCCATGTGCCCATTGCCAAGTGCTTCCCCGTTGTAGAATAAAAACATAAAAAATATATACAACCTCCTTGAAATTAAGCACTTTTTACGGATTAACTCGCGTTTAATTTGACTACATTACTTACATTTTTAGTTTCCTGACGTTTCGGAACCTTTACAGGGTCCGTGGTCATAGGGAGACTGAGGTGTTAGCTTAGAGTATTCAGTTGGCTGAATGCTCTAAGGGTGTTGGTCGTCTCATACTCAGACCAAATTGGTCTGAGGTCTCATAGTTACAAGTTATTTGCTTACCGTCAATCATTTTTATACAATATTTTTAGGTCTGGCAATGTGTTGCCAGATCTGGATATGTTATGTAGTCAAATTAAACGCGAGTTAATCCGTAAAAAGTGTTTCATTTCAATGTGTAGTGCTCGCTTAAACCTTAGAAAACAATACAACCTCCTCCTTATTTTGAAGTCGGTTTAAAATACGAGGGCTGTTCCAAAAATTGTTAGCCACAGAGTAAATATTACCTCTTTTTTCCTGAAATTATTTTGAGTGCAAACCTCCTTTCAATACAAACCTACTTGGCGAAAATCATTGGCTGGTTATAAATGTCTTTTTTTCAAATATTTAATAATTTTCTGTCGTTCTTGTTTTGTTTGGAACAATGGACGTCTCGCGGGAAGTTTTTCGTGCTATGTTTTACTATGATTATAAACGCGGGTTAACTTTCAAGAAATCCCACGAAAATTTACATGCTGCCTTTGGGGAGTCGGCTCCTGGGTTAGCAACAGTCACTTATTGGTTTCGTGAATTTAAACGTGGTCGAGAGAACCTAAAAGATGATCCCCGACCAATCCCCCGACCCGGCCGACCAACAACTGCAGTAACTGAGTAACTCATGAAAACGTCATCAGCGTGGAGTGGCTATTGCGGGAAAATAGAAATATTACACATAGGGGATTCAGGATGAATTGAAGATTGGATCACAGGCAGTTTCCACTATCCTACATAAACACCTTAAAGTCAGGAAGGTTGCTTCGCGGTGGATACCTCATTCTCTCACAGAAGAGCAAAAATATCGTCGTTGATTGGTGCAAATTTATGCTGAAAAAGTTCGAAGGAGGAACTTCACAAAACGTATCCTACATCATGACAACTGATGAATCTTGGATTTATAGCTACGATCCTCTTACAAAGCAGCAATCCACGCAATGGGTGTTTAAGGAGGACAAGTTGCCCACAAAACTTGTTCGCGGTCGGAGCGTTAATAAAAAAATGATTGCCGTTTTTTTTCGACGTAGTGGACCAGTTGCAGTAATCCCGCTAGAAGACCGTAGAACATTTAATAGTGAATGGTATTCCGAAGTTTGTCTACCTCAAGCTTTTGGACAGTTGAGTAGTGAGCGCCCAAGGAGCGGCGTCCGTGGCATTCTTTTTCACCAAGATAACGCGCCCGCTCACACAGCTGCTAGAACCATCGACTATTTGTCTACTTTGGGAGCACAAATGTTACCCCATCCTCCGTACAGCCCAGATTTAGTTTCGTGCGATTTTTTTTTGTTTCCCACAGTAAAAAAAATACTTCGGGGACGAAAGTTTAACACCGCAAACGACGCCGTCGAAGAATTTTGTCGGTTTTTTTTTAAATAGCAGAAGGAGGCAAACGAGCAAGCGGGTCACCTGATGGAAAGTAATCACCGCCGCCTATGGACACCCGCAAAACCAGAAGAATCACAGGAGCGTTGCCGGCCTTTAAGGAAGGAATAGGCTCGTTTCTTGAAGATCCCTAAAGACCTAGCAAGATGCGTTTTTCAAATGTTTTGAGGACTGGTTTACTCGAATAATAAGAAGTAATAAGTGCATAAGGGTTGGAAGGGAATATTTTGAAAAACTGTAAATAAACTTTGTTGATATTCTAACTACTTTTCATTTTACTAAAAATTTTTGGAACTGCCCTCGTACATAGATTCACGACTATTATCCCCAAAGGGTTTGTTGCTTCTGCTGTCCTCATTGCCTATAGTCACTAGGCAATGAGTCCACTGGCACAGTTCACGTTTCGCCAAATCACAAGACACGACACACAAGGGAAGAGATGGGTTGGTAGTAAAGTAAGTATTGTTATAGAGAACCGCTTTACCACACAGCTAAAAAATAACTAAAGACTTAAATTTATTAGAGTGCTTCCACTGTCTTTACTTTGAATTTAATAAAATAGACTACTCGCCGTTTCATGCGGTCTTTATTAAACTATTTATCTAAGTTATTTGCATTGCAAGTCAGGTAAGTCAGTGAAATTCGTGAAATGAGTGTAGTGTACCAATCCTTATAATTTATTGTTCCTAATAATAATTCACAAAGTTGTTGTGTTCACTTAAAGTAAAACATATTGTAATACTGTAACCCTGCTGTAATGCATCGCAATTGATCTAAAGGTTCTAGGATAAAGTAATCGTGAACTCGTTTCTAAATTTGTTTTATTATTTACATAAGTAGAGAGATTCAAAAACTGATATATGTTTTTTTACTTAGTATAGTCACAAACAGGAAATTAATCGGCTGACACTCTGGAAGATCGTCGTATCTGGCACCATAATCTGAAATACAAAAATAACAGAATGTGACTTCAAGTTATTCTAAAATATTTTATTTTTCCATAGAGTATCCGTGCTTTTAGCTAAGAAAAGGTTGTCTCTGGTTCCTGAATATCCCAACTATCTCTATGTAAAAAATCACGTTACTCCGTAGCTCGTATTGACGTGAAGGAAAGATTTTAGAAACACACAATTTTACATTTAGGGTAGTACAGGCAATGGGTCATTAATTTAAGCAACTCTGTAAATATGTACATAGAACTTAACAATTCTTAAGACTGAATAAATAAGCCTTTCAACAACTTCTGTCACAGATCATCCTTTTCCCTTCCTCCATAGGAGTACGCGTGCTGCTCTCCGGAGTCACCAATTTTCAGACCATCGCGCACAAAAAAATTTGATGACTCGTTTCTTTGTCACACCTCCAAAAGATGGGGCCTCCAGACTGATTTCGGTCACACGATAGTCTACCAGCATACGTATTCCCTCCTTCCTATGACATGGTGTTTTTCAAACGTGTCGTGCAGAGCACTTTGTTGGCCGGCAGGAAAAGGATGACTGATGCTACGTCTCTCTCTTACACTTAGTTGTCCGACCTCGCGCCTGGGCTCCACTTCCACATAACATCAGGTGGAGTGGAATCATATGCCTGGCTATATAATATATAAAATATACTAAAAACCAACCTCAAAGTAAAGTAATACACAATCTCAACCAGACTGAGGAAGGAGAATCCCATGAAAAGACCCATGATGCCGCCGCAGTTGGCAAGGAAGTCTACGCCGCCGTACAGCTCCGACCTGCGGAGCGACGTGAACAGCTCCTCGGCGAAGTAGACCACCAGGCCAGACGGTAGACGCCTGGGGTAACAAAGGTGAGATTTATGAGCCGTTGGTATCTAATCTTATCTTAGTGGGACCTGCAGAGGTTTCCCTCTCGCAGTATGCGGCCCATTGTGATCTTTTGTGCAACCCTGTTCTACTGCCTCCTCGGTGAAAATTACTGACATAAGCTTGGCAATGTCTTTAAGGGCGAAAAGCTTGAAATGTTCTGGTTTCGGGTTAGCCGATCCCAGAAGATTCATTATTTATTTTCCTAGAAAGAGACTTAAAATAATAGATCAACATAATAGACTGGTTAAAATAATACATTATAAGACTCACGACTGTTATCGTCAAATAGTTAGTCAGGTCAGAGACTATTACGCAATGTGTATCGCAAAAGCAGGGCACTGCCGAAGTCCACGTTTGACTAAATAAATAGCCTTAGCAACTGCACTTGTGTGCTCAGCTGACATGTGGTAAGCCAATCGCCGCTCCATGCTGTTGGATCTATGAGCAGTTTACTATAATATGAGCATATTCAGCCGGACATTTTGCCCAGAAGGCAATTTAAATAAAATTAACCGTGTCGCGTAGCGGTGAAAGAGGAGCTCTTTCCTTGGGTGTCGTAAAAGGCGACTAACGGACTAAAGACTGCACATACATCCAACAGCATAGAGCGGCATGTGCAGTCGCTATTTGATGAAAAGTACTGAAAAGTGGACTATGGCAGAGGACTGATTTTGCGGTCCTCATTGCCTAGTCTCTGACTAACCCTTCGGGGATAATTGTCGTCATTATATGATGTAGGGTGACTGACCCAAATACTAGCACTGCACCAGCTTATCAGCACCTCGTAAAAAAACTAAAAATATAAGATAATGTCTAAAGTTTTAAAGTTGCAAGGGTAGAAAACGCGTTCAGAGAGTTTTAAATTATTGTACTAGCAACACTGTGCATAGTTTGACATTTTTATTGGCGCTTTATTTTTGAGGAGAAGTAAATGTTGTGTGATTAGAAGTGATTTTCAGCCATTGTGACACGTCAAGGGTAAGATTTTTCTTACGATTATTAGTCATTTAATAATGCGATTATAGCACTATTTATAAATACTGGTATTTAAACACATTCTTAACGTTTTTCGCATCCTAAATTGAAATAATTTTAAGGTATTTTTTTTACTAACAATAGATATAGAGTGGTGACAATATCTGGATACAGAAATTTCAAGTTGTCCAATTATCAGCACACCTGCTAATAATTGGATAAAATAGACATAATCATAAATAATGTATTTCTTTTAAAATGTGTGTAAGTAAAAATATGGTTGAGTATTGTGTAAAAAGTGAATTTAGCCTTGTTATCCAAATTTCAGCCCCGTGCTGAAAATTCATTTTCCATTTATCATCATGGTGCTGATATTTGGTTCAAAACTATGCTGATATATGGATATGCTTAAATTTTTTTTACATGTTTCAGATCTCTTAAGATGAACCCATCAAAAACAACAAAAAACCTTAATAAAAGAAAGAAAATAATTATTATGAGAAGAAAACAGTATACTGAGGAGTAAGTTTGTATTGCTCTGCCTTCACTGGTTCCTAGTTATAAGCAAATAATTTATGGTTCTATTACTTATTTTCCTAATTTTAAGCAAAGAATTTTATGGTTATATTTTAAGATTAATTATGTTAAAGTTTATCTAACTAGTTTAAAAGTTATGTTCCTAATTCCAAAGATCTGTCCATTACAGTCGACTCAAAGTTGAACAAGTTATATGTTATGGTAAATTTTGATGTGCCATAATTAATAGAAATATTAAAAGATTAATAAACAATAAAAAAGAGTACTAATTTCTAAAGGATATTTTATTTTTCAGCCCTTAAAACGTACTACAATTCAGTGCTAATAATTGGGTAAGTGGGTGATGTTAATTGGTGATGACTGTGCTGATAAATGGTGATAGGCTTGTTTTTTGATAAATTGTAATTTTGACTCAATAATTACTACAAATATAAAAACAATCTTACTTTACACAACAGGTGATTATATTCTCAACATTAATAACACAACACAAAAGTTATAGAATATTGTAATATATGAAATATTTAGAGTTGAAATTTAATGACCTCTTAAAGTGCTGATAATTGGGTCCGTCACCCTATGTATGTCCAAAAGAAATGTGTTGTGAATTAAGAGTTACGCAATAACTTGCTCGCGCGCTTTCGCTGGTGATCTTTTGGCAAGCGCAAGGGGGTAAAAGCTTAACAGAAGCTGGACAGGCCGGACTTATTGTGTATGTATATTGGGCCAAACATGACTGTAAAAAGCAGTACATGTCTACCTAAAGCCAGACACCTGGCAACCTTCTTTGCGCAGCGCCTAATTGTGAACGTAGATAATGTGTCTGTCATTAAAAAACACCAAACCGCATTGGGATGTGGCCCACATTAGGATGTGGGCCACTGACCCAACTGCTTTTTATGCTCCCCATGTATTTCGTAAGTTTACAAGCGTATAGCTGAAAAGTTTACAAGCTTTGAAGTCCTATGTGGATGAGTGGATAGCACGCCGGTTCTTACGTCGCCAACTCTACGAAATAACTGTTTTTTCTGAATTGATTTTAGGCCTGGGTGTTTTTTAAGTATAACTAGCTGCTGCTTGCGGTTTCACCCGCGTGGTTCCCGTTTCCGTAGGAATATCGGGATAAAAAGTATCCTATGTGTTAATCCAGGTTATAAACTATCTGTAGGCCGAATTCCATCCAAATCCATTTAGTAGTTTTTACGTGAAAGAGTAACAAACATCCATCCATTCTTACAAACTTTCGCGTTTATAATATTAGTAGGATCAGTATATTTATCCGTTATCTAACCACTAATAACAAGCTTTAAAAGTAACTTAACCCTTGTCTGTTAGGCAGTTAACTTAGGCTAGATAAGTGGTGTTAGAATAGAAAAGTTCTTTGGTTTTATTTTTATAAGAACAATAATTATAACTCACAATTCTTGTGCTATATCGGGGTTCTTATGCCTACGGTACGTGGTGAGATCGTACACCGCCTGCGATACTTCAGCGTCATACTTCAGCTCGGTGCAGGCCTGGAGGCAGTCGCACTGGTGTGGCTTGTCACTCGTGTCTGGTCGTAATGAAGACTTGGACAGCGATAGCTCCTCTAGAAACAAAAGAGGATGTGGTTACTGAAAGGTTCAGTTAAGGTGAGGGTGGTAGGGTTCTGCCTAGAATGATGCATGGTCGTTTACTTCATGTAAATTCATTCATTACGGTATTTTATTTGTTCAAAAAAATGATTCCCATTAATAAGAAGCTTAATTAAAAACTTTACCTAATGCTTCCTGAATGCATTGTCTCTTGCCACCGCCGCAAACATTAGTATCTGGTCCATCTAAAATTAAATAAATGATACATCACAACATAGTAGATAGATTGGGTAGGTAAACCTTTAGTTTTAGAGTTTTGATAAGACGGATTTATCGGAAGAAACGAGAACCTTTAACCGGACGCTTTTGTATGAGGTTATTTGCAATTAGCCATACAAATTCACGTTTTCATTATCCCCTGAGGGCTAGTCAGAGACTAGGCAATGAAGACCGCAAAATCTGT